>RWGY01000634.1:0-43396 GCA_007726485.1 Eragrostis curvula
CATTGTCATAAACTGGGGGTTTTCCATGACCTTCTGCATAGTTTCCATGTATTGCTGAGGGTCCAAGGGAGGCATGCCCTGTTCTCCTACAGTCTGAGCACCTTTCTGTAGCTGCTCGGCCATCTGGTTGAATGCAGGATCCTTTGCAATTTGATCTGCCATCTCCTTTATAGATGGATCCTGCAGATCACAAGGGTAAACTTGAAGCAACTCAAGACAAGTTTATTTCGCCAAAGATATTTCTGGTTCAGAAAAGCTTGAGTTCAAGCATGCACGGCTGGCCAAGTGATGTAAAACTATAAATAGTACATTAAATACACCCACTATGTCCACAGTCCCATGGTGGGAAAAAATCACTAGGGAAGTCAGCATGTACTACAAATCCATTATGATCATAAAGGATACATTGAGCAAACTTTGCATTGAAGAAAAATCGAAAGGACTTGCAAAGCCTCCTGGAGGAATCCCTTGGCGTTCATTGGAAGATCCTTCTGCTTTTGGACTTTTCTTGTCATCTGAAAAAGAAATGCAAAGTAAGAAACATCACGTGGTAGCTAATTATGACAGAAGCGCCAGATGAAATGCCCTTAAGAAAAAATTTGAACTAGAAAGCTCTGGAGGAATTCATCATAGCGAGACAACAAAATATGTGATTGATGCTATGGCTCGCCATCTAGAACCATAATGGAAGAGAATGTCCTTGTTCTTCAAACGAAGCCAAAATAATTAGTTGAAATGCGTACACATGAAAAGAATCACCAAACCCCAACCCTTAGGGTTGCATTATAATTGGCAAATGAACATGATATGGTTCAAACTGTCCCTACACTTTTCAATTCAGGCAGGCAGCACACGAGCCAAACAAACAAACAAACGCGTAGCTACATCAAGTATGACCGCCAAAAACAAGCTATAATAACATTGTCGAGCAAGATTGTGCCTCTCGCATAGCAACATCTCTCTTAGTTAAGGCAAGCATGACATAATGTGGCACTATCTTGATAATAATTACAACAAACTAGCCAACCCTGGAATTCAACCAACAAAGCAAGAGAGCAACAGAAAACTGAAGAAACGAGCACCAAAGCAAGTCGAGCAGAACCTTCCCCTCACATCAAACAGTTCAGCAACACACTTTTTGCTACCCATTAGCAATTTAGCATCATTCACAATTTCACACCGCAATGGTGGAGGGGCGGACCTAACGAGGCAGCGACGAGGATTCGACTGATCCCCATAGAATTTTGGCAAAATTTTCACATCGCTATGATGGAGGGGCGGACCTAACGAGGTAAGGACGAGGATTCGAGTGATCCGTCAAGAATTTTGGCAAACAATTCGCTAGCAGCAGTAGTTTAGCGTAGTAAAAAACCCTAACACAGCGATGGATCATGCAACTGAAGCAGCCGCAGCAGCGAGGAATCGAGCCACGGCTGGCCTGGATGAATTGGATTACTAATTCCCGAATCAGAGAACAATTCGCAGCTAACTAATCGGGTTTGAGAAAATTTCTGCACTCGAGTGCTCGCAGCAAAGCAAACAGCGCAACGAATCGGAACGAATCAGAGCAAGCAAGCGCTCACCAGCAGATCCGGGCGCATCTCCGCTCGACGACATCGCGGCAGAGCGAGGGAGGGCGACGCCTACTGCGACGAGAGGAGAGCTCTCGCTCGGCGGGGCGGCGCGGCGCGGCGAGGCGAGGAGGATGAGGGAAGGGCTGGGCCTTCGGCGGCGCTGCTTGGCGGTGGCGTGCGGGAGAGTACTGACGAGGCGAAGCGGTCGTCGGGGAAGGGGTGACGTGGGGATTTAGTTGGCCCGGGTAGACGCCGAGTTTGGTCGGGCCGAACGAAGGAACAAGATTTTGGCCCATGGACCTAAGAAGGCCCATACGTATCGGATCGGCCCCGCATCGCCGGTCGTCTCGCCGCCACGGCTTGCTCTCGCCTCCTCCTGGTCTCCAATGGCGCTCTCGCCGTCCCCGGCGCGCCGCCCCAGGGCCCACACGCGGCTGCCCCCAAGTCTCGAGCCTCGCCTCACTCGCCGCCGGTTCAGCACGTCGCGTCCGGTTCTGGAACTGCGAAAAGGCGATGGTTGCTCCCTCTCGCCCCCGCGACACCCTGCTTCCACTGTTGAAAGGCTCATTTCGTTCCACGAATAAAAGGTCCGTTTTTCTCCACCAGAATGCGGAGAGAAAGTTTGAGTTTTCATTTACTGCAGGCATTTTTTTTTATTTATAATTTTGACATTCTTCTCTGTGTGCTTTTGTTTCGGGTACAGATCAAAGCTTTTGGCAGGGCAAAATTGTGCTGGGTTCCTTGCTCTCCTCGTTGTCACAGCCTACGACACGCTTCCGCGATCTCAAGCAAAGGTAAAGCTAATGTCTCGCTTTGCTCTTTATTCGTCGTCCGTTGGACCAGCTTCTTTGCTTCAGGCTTAATTTGTTGGCTTTCCCCTGTCTGAAAGGCAGGAATGCAGCATGGTTCTGCGATTCTGATGAGGTATAGAGCAAGCTTCATCATAAATTTTCAGTGGATTGAGAAGGGAATTTTGATGTCATGAAATGTGACATGATTAATGGAAGACATGGATAAGACTTGCTTGCTCACTATTTTCTGGAATAAAATCTGCTGTTGTATACTATGGAAACAGGTTAGACATGTCCTCAGGACTTGTTATTTGCATGAAACTTTTAACTTAATGTCCAGTATCTAGTTAGTGCTGACATATTAAAAAGTTATATGTTATATAAATGTTTGTGCCTGTTTCTAGCAGCTAGCTTCAAATGTTAACCGAGAATTTCAGTATTGCATGCATTGACCCAGAATAAGATTTATGCGACATGGGATGAAACCTGAAATTGATGTTGCGTCCCTAAGACCTTTCGTCATTTTCATCTATCGTGTGGCTTTGTGATTGTAACTGAAGTTTTTTTTTTTTTTTTTTTGGCTAAAGATGATTCCTTTCAGCATATTTCCTTTGCACGCGCTGCAAGCTAGGTGGGAGATGCCTATTTGTTCCTTTTGTCACCTCTAAGATAAGAAAAGAATAGATTCAGCTCTTAGTTGCAAACCAAAGTATTTTCTCTTCCTTGCGTTGATATACACGAAATCAGTCAGGCATCTTTGGAAAACTTATGTCTTGAACATATAAATTCAGATGGTCAATCTCTTATTTGCACGTTGTGCTGGTACACATTTTATCCAGACATACAGGTCAGAAACTCAACAGTAACTGTGAGAGGAAAGGGTCATTATGGAAGCCACGGGGCTGAGCCTAGGCAAGTCTGTGGTAGATGGAGCACTTGGCTATGCCAAATCCGCATTTGCGGAGGAGGTGGCCTTGCAGCTCGGCATCCAGCGCGATCATGCTTTCATCAGGGATGAGCTCGAGATGATGCTTGCTTTCCTGATGGCCGCGCATGAGGAGCGCGACGAGCACAAGGTGGTCAAGACATGGGTGAAGCAGGTGCGCAACGTAGCCTACGATGCTGAGGACTCCCTCCAGGACTTTGCCATTCGTCTGGGGAAGCCATCTTGGTGGCGTGTCCTTCGCAAGCTGATTGACCGGCACCATGTGGCCAAGCAGATGAATGAGCTCAGAGCCAAGGTTGAGGATGTTAGCCAAAGAAATGTGCGCTACCAACTCATCAAGGGATCTAGCTCCAAGGCTGCAACCAGCACTCAGTCCAACATGGTCAGTGAAACAATGTCCGGTGTTGAGGAAGCAATGAGGCTGAGGAACAAAGCAAAAGTGGATCTCATTCGACTGATCCACAACAAGAAGGACGAGGACTTTAGAGTGATTGCATTATGGGGTACCAATGATTTGTTTTGGGAGACATCCATCATCAAAAGGGCCTATGATGATCTTAAGAGAGACAACAATTTTGAATGCCAAGCCTGGATTACGATCACTAATCCGTTCAATCCAGTGGAGTCTCTGCAAAACATTGTTAGACAATTCTTCATTTATTCTCTTGAAGAATCAGCGAAGACACAAGAGAAATCAAGTCCTAGGGTCCATGATCTTCGGAGGATGAGGGTGATGGAGGAAGGTGATTTGATCAAAGAGTTCACAAAATATCTGAATGAGAAGAGTTACCTGATTGTGCTTACTGACCTATCCACCATTGAAGATTGGAACCAGATTAAAGCATACTTCCCAAACAATAAGAAAGGGAGCCGACTCATAGTGTGCACGGAGAAAGATGAAGTTGCAAGCTTTTGTGTAGGGCTAGAGACTGAGATGCCAGAGCACAAGCATCTATCTACTGACCCGACACTTTTTGCTTTCTTTGAGAAGGTAATATTCAAAGGCCCCGAAATAATTTAGCAGTAGTTCTACCTCTTGTTTTTTACTTCTTCTTATCAGCTTACTACTAGGAATTATGTCATAACCAAGGAGTAGTTCTACCTGCTAATAAATCCCTACAGCCAGCAAACTATATGCTATATATCTGTGCAGTAATGCCGATGAATGAAATATTTTAGTTAAATGGAAGAACAATATTATTTCAACATTTTCAATGTTTGACATAAATCACACATAAATATTTATGAAAGTTTGCAAGATCCCACACAAAACTGCACATTGCACATGTTCTGAAATAAAATGCATACCTAACTTTGTTTGAGTTTAGGGGTCTCAAGAAGGAACATATTCAGTGGAGCCAGGGCCTAGCTCGGACATATACATTACAGAAAAGAATGGTTCTGCCAATGAAAGGAAGCTCACTCGCATGGGAACTATTTTTTCTGCTTTTAAGGAATCTCATCTCATTGGGCGGGTGAATGAAAAATCAGACATTATCAAACTCATTTCAGATAATAGTAGCCAACAATTTGAGGTGATCTCTATATGTGGAATGGGTGGCCTTGGAAAAACCACTCTAGTCAGATATGTTTATCAAAGCCAAGAGCTCAGTACCATGTTTGACAAGCGCGCTTGCATCACAGTAAAGCGTCCTTTCAATCCAAAGGAGCTTCTTAATAGCTTGGCTATGCAATTGGGTGATAAGCAACAGGCACTGCCCAACATTTTAGAAGGAAAGAAATACTTGATTGTCCTTGATGACTTATCATCCATTGAAGAGTGGGATGCTATAATACAATATTTCCCTAGAACAGAAGCTAGAAGCCGGATCATAATCACTACAAGAGTTGAGAACATTGCTAAGCATTGTTCAAAGAAAGAAAAAAACATACACAAGCTCAAAACTCTGGGAGAAAAGGACGCATGTAACCTCTTCACAGAAAAGGTACTGAGCATATCATCATGTCCAGTTTTGATACTATTTTTTAATGCATATTCGGTTAAATTGGAAATACATTGAAAACTTAAAAACTGTGTCCAAAAACATATTTAGAGATTTCCAAAAGTTTTGAAACAATTATCATCCGTAATTGGTGCAACATTAGGGATGCACACGAAATTCATGACCAAACTTAACACCGTGTGTGAGATAAAATAATGAAAAATGTTGGGCTGATATGCATAAAAGGACAAAATAATTGATTTTGCCGAGGTGCATCTAAACCCCATATTTATTTGTTTTTGTATCTAGTAGGTGGTATCTAGTTTAGTCGTGGAAGTTGATGTGCATCCCTAATAATATTACCCAAAATATAGATGTAACTTCTTCAAAAATTTTGAGAATATCTAACTGTGGACTTTTGAAGTTTCCAACATATGCTTTGTTTTCAATATGCACTTAACTTTGTTCATAGGATTCATCAAGTGTATTTTGGTATGAAAACTAGAATGTGATGGCTATTGATTAGCATGCAACACAATTGGCATTGTGACTTAAGATATCTATGTTAAGATAACTTAAAACAGGACAAACTGTTGTTTTTCCCTCGAATGTATGAGTTATTCATTTATTTCCTTAAGAAGCAAGAGGAGTTTTTGATAATGAATGGTGACACTAGTTCACGAGGGAGAACCAGCTAGAAGTATTTTGCAATAAAAGCTAGACGATTTAATAACATCAATTGGATGGAGCCATAAATTGGATACAAGATTTGTTGAATGTTGAATCGCCATTTTAGGCTGCAACAAATTATTAGCGACATGTTGTGGATAATGTAGTGATTTGTTCTACAAATGGGCTGTGACGCATATGGCAGGTCATATGGTAGGTATAAAACTAGAAGTCAAATATTTGGGAACATGACATAATGCAATCAAACCTTTTGAAGCAAGAATGAATTGAAACAATTTTCTGACTTATGTTTCACTCTTTATATCCCTAGCCTCAGTAACAAGTACAAATTTTGGTTTGCTGAAGTTAAACTAAATCAATTTCAGGTGTTTGGGAAGATTACAGATCTGGATGAGCAGTACCCTGAGTTAGCTGAAGTGGCAAAATTGATACTGAAGAAGTGCAATGGACTTCCCCTTGCAATAGTGACTATAGGTGGCTTCTTGTCAAAGCAACCAAAAAATCCAATGGAGTGGAGAAAACTGAATGATCATATTGGTGTTGAGTTGGAGATGAATCAAGAGCTTGGGATAATAAAAGATATCCTTGTTAAAAGCTATGATGGTTTGCCTTATCACCTCAAGTCTTGTTTCTTGTATATGTCCATCTTTCCTGAAGACCACAGTATTAGTCGAAGACGTTTGGTGCGCCGGTGGGTCGCAGAGGGTTACTCAAGGGGTGTGCGTGGCAAGTCCCCTAAAGACATAGCCGACAACTACTTTATGGAACTCATTGATAGGAGTATGATCCTGCCATTCCAAAAATCAGTTGTTAGTAGAAATGGAATTGACTCTTGCCACCTACATGATCTCATGCGTGAAATCAGTATCTTGAAGTCAATGGAGGAAAATCTTGTTTTTAGAATAGAAGAAGGATGCAGCTCAAACACCTCGGGAACAACACGTCATCTTAGTATAAGCAGCAACTGGGAGGGTGATCAAAGAGAGTTCGAAAGTTTGGTGGACCTGTCTCGAGTACGGTCATTAACAGTGTTTGGGAGTTGGAAGCCATTTTTCATTTCTGACAAGATGATGTTTCTGCGTGTATTGGACTTAGAGGACACTTCAAATTTATTTGATCACCATCTTACACAAATTAGTAAGCTCCTTCACCTTAAATTCCTTTCTGTCAGAGGATGCGGTGGTATTTCTCACCTGCCAGATTCATTTGGTGACCTGAAGCAACTTGAAACACTGGATATTTATGGCACACAGATAGTCAAGTTGCAACGGTGCATTATCAAGCTTAGGAAGCTACAATATATCCGTGCTGGGGGGAAGGATCTACTGGGTAGTGGCTCATATGAAGAATGGATGGAAGATGCTCCAAAACTACTAAGGAACAAGTTATGCATTTACACTTTTGTGTCGATGCTTGGTTTGGTGGCATGTTGCAGCCATGATGTTCGTGAGGAGATGTTGGATGAGGAGGGTGACTCCAATAGGCATGATTGTTGCACTTGGTACTGCCATGTTGCTCTCCCCTTTTTAGCAAGGCTTGCAGATCCAGGTGGTGTTATAGTGCCAAGAGGGCTTAGGAAGCTGAAAGCCCTGCACACACTAGGTGTTGTGAACATTGCAAGGGGAAAGTCCATCCTAAAGGAAATAAAATTCCTGGTCCAGTTACGCAAGTTAGCAGTGACTGGCATCAACAAGAAAAACTGTCGAGAGTTCTGTTCCATCCTTGCTGCTCTCAGCTTCCTGGAATCATTGTCTGTGAGGTCAGTTGTGGAGTCCGGTTTGCATGGCTGCTTAGATGGCGTGTCCTCGCCTCCCAAAAGCCTTCAGAGCCTCAAGCTGTACGGCAAACTGGTCCAATTGCCTGAATGGATCGGGGGGCTCCAGAATCTTGTGAAATTGAAGCTAGAGGGGACTGTGCTCTCGGACATTGATGGCAGCATGCAAGTCATGGGCAAACTACCAAACCTGGCCATCCTGCGCCTGCTAAGGGACTCGTTGGATGGTGAGGAGCACTGTCGTCTCATTTTCCATCTGGAGGCACCATTCCCGAGTCTGATGGTGCTGGAGCTGTATTACGTATGTGACAATCTCAACTCGGTGGATTTTGAAGAAGGTGCAGCGCCCAACCTTGAGCTGCTACGCTTTTGTGGGCTAGGTAGTTCGCCTCTTGGGTTCTCTGGGTTAGCGTCCCTCCCGAAGCTCAAGGAATTCGAGCAGGTTGGCTTCAAGTACTACTTTGAGGCGGACGTGCAAGCTCAACTTGCTCAGAATCCAAATGGGCCCATTTTTAAGGATGCTAAATGGAGGTAAATCAATCGAGGTCACTGACTTGCGGCTTCCTTGTTCCACGTTTGTGTATCTGATGTATGTGTCTGTTCCCATTCCTACTCCTGTATATATTTCTTCAGAACTCAAGTAATAGTTAAGGTCATGCGTGTATCCTGTATGACGAGTGAGTTTGTGCCATCTGCACCATCTGACTTCTAGTTGTGCGCGTGTGTAGTGCCAAAAAGAATATTGTGTTATTGTCATGCTTCATTGTGCATAGCGAGATGGGAGTACAAAATATGTTCAGTTGTGTCCTTGTACCACAAACATTGGCTTCCCTCCTTGTCCACGCATGAAGTTTCTGTCTTATTCCAAAATTGTAACAAGTGCATGAAACAGGAAAGAGCGGGCAAGGTGTTCCGCGGCTGTAGTGCATTTTTTTGTCTACCGGTTTTCCCACCATCACCGCGCGCGTGCTTCCACCTCGGCGAGGATCTCCCTCCGCTCGATCTCGTGCTCCGGACGAGACGACTGGTGTTCCTCTGCTTCTCCCAAGATGACCATGCCGCCGCCGAGTAGTAGACACAGGAGCAGAGCAGCAGCCAGGAGGGCAGAGCGAATGCGTCGGTTTCAGAGACACGTTCGAGCACGGCGGGACGTGGAGTGCGTGCGATACGCTGTTCCCCGAAACAGCGGTGGCTTAATTCGTGCGCGCACGAGGCATGAAATTTGTGCCTTTGTGATGATAATCATCTCTACTAGTATCGTATCAAGTAGAGCGCGCTGAATAGTGTATCTGCTGACCCATCAGAAGCTGTGAAAATGGTTCTCTAAGGAATTCATGGTTTTATAAATGTTCGAGCACGACGACGCTGGTTCCTTCTGACGTTAGCCTCCTGTGCGCATTGGAGCCCCAGGCAAGCAGGGAGCAGGAGCAGCGAGAGGATTACATGGCGACAGGATCGGAGGGCTGAGCAGAGCATCCATGCTTGTGCGTTCGCGTGTTAGGAATGGATCGATTGCTCGGCTTCCTGCTGCTGTGGTCCTTGTGCATGCTGCGGCCGTGGCGCCGTTTGTGTCGCCGGTGCATGTACACGCTCGCTGCTTGACGCGGTTGCGCGCCGGTGAGCTCAGGCCGCCGTTTTTTTTTGTTCCCCCCTAAAAAGGCACGCTGATGGTGTACCGAACTCACTTTACCTGGGACAGTATTCTCTGTCGTGTTTGACCCTCTACTCTACTGGTGCCATTCGAGTGTACTACTCGGCTGCTCGTCCCCTGGTTTTTGCCCGGGTGCATACGCACGGCACTCTTGGATTGGCGAGAGGCTGAAGAAAGAGGTGAGCGAGCGGGCCATAGCCAGAGCGCTTGGTTTCGTTCGCCACGACGCCGCCAGTGAGTTGGTTTCTCAGTTTGACATAGCCTGTGTCTGTGCGGTTTTGAGGTCCAGGCAGTGACCCTCGCAAAAAAAAAAAAAAAGAGGTCCAGGCAGTGAGCAGAAAGAAGCAGCGGGAGGATTGGATTACGCGGCGACAGGGTTGAGCAGAGCAGCGGCTGCCTGTGATTGGAGCATGGCTTGTTCGTGCTCTGCTCAGGTCACGATGGCTCTGCTTCCTGTTGTGGTCCTTTTCGCAAGCTGAGTGAGGCCTCGTGATGACGAGTCGACCTATATGCCCTCCGTGTCACCGTTTTGTTGCCGAAGAATATCGCCGCACAGCACGCCCGCTGCCTGACGCGGCGGCACGGCGGTGAGCTCAGGCCGCCGCCTTGCAGTAACAATTAAGGCGTCAGAGCCCACGCCGGAGGACATTACTATCATCGCGGCTTGAGTACATCACAAACAAGGCTCTGTTCAGTGCAAACACGCTCTAAAACTGACTTTGTTCTTTGCCACCTGTTCTCCCTCCCACTGCTCTCGTGCCCGTCGCCGACGGCCTCGGCTCCCGTATGGACGACTTGTGTTCCTCCGGTCCACTTCTCTTGAACCAGAACCACAAGCAGAGCAGCGACCAGGATGGCGAGGAATAAAACAGTGATGGGCTCGCCTCAAGACTTTTGGGCCAGCGTGGAGATGGCGGATCCATTTGTTTGGGCCTTATGCGAGACGAATAGTAAGCCCTAGTATTTTTGCTAGTAATTGGGTACCAGTTAAGTAACGAAAATGATGCATGGCGGAGGTCAAATGTATTGTGAGCCAATAGAATTGCAGTGTCCGACCCTGGTGCGACTCAATAGAATTGCAGTGTCCGACACTACAAGAGAAAGACTATGCATGTCCGACCAATGCATTGGTGACCATGGCGTGGGCCCGTTGGAGAGCAAACAATGGTTGTGATTGGCTGGATTAGGTGAGTCGCACCAGGGTCGGACACTAGAGTCGGATGTATAGCAGGGCTCTTCCTACAATTTCGAAAGTCGAACAGAAGTCGTATTATGGGAAAAGGAACGGACAGAAGCCAAGCGTCAGAGTTCAGAGGCACGTTCAAAGCATCAAGATTTGGGCCAGCGTAGAGAGACACGCCGTCGTGACGCATCAAGATTTTCTTATGATAAATTCAGATTGAATGAGCACTTGAAATGAATGCCATTTACTGTATTTTCTGGCGCCATCGAGTTCTGGCCGCTCACCCTGTACTCTTCAAGGTGGCGCGCGGCAGCCGCAAGTGGGTGGCGATGCAGGCGCTTAACCGTGGCCTATGCGTGCGTGCTCAGGTCTGCTTCCGCGCATGCTGAGGCTGCGCAATGACCTTTCTCATGCACCGCGGCGCCGTTTTGCAGTGACTAGGCGTCAGAGCACACGCCGGCTTATGATACTCCTATGTTCAAGCAGCGTGCCTCCATTCGCCGCCTGTAGCCCTGTAGTGAATTCTTGTGCTGACAAAGGACACGCTATCGCCATTCGATTAGTAGTACAACAGAGTACACTCTGTTCTGAGTCTGTTCTTTGTCTGCCACCGATCGATCCGTTGTCTGCCGGTTCTCCCACCATCACCGCACTGGTCTGGTGCTTCCACCTCGGCGAGGATCTCCCTCGGCCCCTCGTGCTTCCCCGTCGCCCACAAAGCAGCTGTTCCTCCGCGTCTCCGAGCAGTGGACGCAGGAGCAGAGCAAACAGCGGCCAGGCGAGCAGAGCCAAGCGTCAGTTTCAGTTCAGAGACACGTCCGAGTACGGCGGGGCGTGGAGCGCGAGACGCTATTTCCCCGAAACAGCGGTGGCTTCGTGTGCACGAGGCATGGAATTTCGGTATGTTTTCAAGTAGGCGCTGAATGGTGCGCTCAACAAAAGCCGTGGAATGCATGGTTTTATAAGTTCGAGCACGACGACGCTTGCTCCGCCCGACGTAGCCTGTGCGTGCACGAGCGACGGTTGCGGCCGTGCATATTGGAGGCCCAGGCAGGCAGGGTCCAGGGAGCAGAAGCAGCCTGGAGAGGATTACATGGCGACAGGAGGGCTGAGCAGAGCAGCCATGGCTTGTGCGTTCCGTTCTCGTGTCAGGAATGGATTGCTCGGCTCGGCTTCCTGCTGTGGTCTTTCTGCATGCTGGCCGTGGCGCCGTTTTTGTCGCCGGAGGGTGTCATCGGTCGGTGCATGTACAACAGAGGTACTACTATCTGACCGTCCACTGCGAGAGCAGCGGCCGTTAAAAACCCCCAACGCGGCCGCTACTGCAGGGAACGCGGTCGATCGACAACGTTACAACATGCTTGCCCGTGCTCAGGCCCTCCTCAAGTCTGCTTCCGCGCAATGATCTTTCTTTCTCATGCACCAACCGTGGCGCAGTTTTTCCGTCGGCGGAGGATACCGGCACGGCACAGCACGCCAGGTGCCGGACGCGGTTGTGCGCCATTTTGCAGTACAGTACAATCAAGCAGCGTGCCTCATGCTACGCCGCTGAGGTCAGGCCTGTTGGCCCAAACATCGACTCCCCTCCCTGTTATCACTACTCTGCTCATGCATCGAGCGCGCGTGCACCACCAAAGTCCGAAGTGGCTGGCCCTGTCAGACACCGCCGGCGTGGGCGACCGAGTCCCCCGACACGGCCAGGCAAGTTGCAAGGCGCTTCTCTGCGTCCAGCTCAGGTGATGCGTCTCGATTCGCATCGCATGCATCGTCCAAGATTGCGAAAAACAAAATGCGGTTTCCCCCTCCATTGATGGGGTTTGTTGAGGAGTCGCTGCTGCCTCATTTTAGCCCAGTAAGCTGGATTTGCAGCGAGAAGATTACACGGCGCAGGGTCAAGCAGAGACGACCTCATGCTCCGTGTCATGTCGCCAGCTGCCTGACGACGCGGTTGCGCGCCGCTGACCTCTGCCCTGTTGGTCCAGACATCAACTTCCCGTTATCCATCAGCTCACCGAGCACACGAGCCCAGATACGTACCCCTAAGGTTACCAGAATGTTCGGCCGTAGCCAAGCTCTGCTTGTTAATGCGCCACGTGCTGAAGCTGGAGCCGAACACTACGTACGTACGGCAACCGGTCGATCGCCGGTCGTGGAAAACCTGAAACAGAGGAGCAGAGCGGTGCACCGGTCGATCGCCGCCCGCCGTTTCACCGTGCCTGTGCATTGGAGCAGAAGAAGCAGAGAGAGGACATTTGAGCAGAGCAGAGAGGCTGAGGCCGCGGGCGGTAGTATAACATGTCCCATGCTCCGCCGTGATGCCGGATTTGCCGCCGGAGGATGTCGGCACAGCACGCCGGGTAGCCGACGATGAGCTCGATCAGGCCACCGTTTTTTTGGCTAAAAAGGCGTCAGTCAGAGGACACGCCGGTTAAGATGATCGATCAAGCACCATGCATGCCAAATGCCAGTGCTGCAGTGTGACTGCGGTCGATTGCCCCGCCTCGTCCTGTAACTTTTTGTACTACCTGACCTCCGCTTCCATGCGTGCGCAAAACTGACTTCTCTGCCACCGATCCTTTTGTCTACAGGTTCTCAGCGTGCTTGGACCTCCCTCGGCCCTCTCATGCTCCCAAGACACCATACCGCGGAGAGGAGTGGACATGTGAGCAGAGCAGCGGCAAAGAGAGCAGAGTTCAGAGACACGTTCAACCACGGCGGGACGTGAAGCGCGATACGCTGTTTCCACAAACAGTGACGAAGCATGAAATTTGAAACTTTGGGATAAATGAAAACTGTTCCTTGTATCGTGTCAAGTAGGCGTGCGCTGAATGGTGTGCTCAATAAAAGCTAGTGGAAATGGTTTAAGAAAAACAAGGAGCTGTGACGTTCAAGCGCAGCGCAGGGGCGAATTGCTGAAGAGAAAGAAGGAGCAGCGGCCGCGAACATTTGACCTGAGCACAAAGGAGATTCAGACTTCTTCCTTTGTAGCGGTTTCTTCAGTTTGAAAATTTTCTTTTCATCGTGTCGTGATATCAACCATCAGCTTTTAGCAAGCTGTGCTGAACTGCTGCTGTTTCCATGTAACATATTGAGGGAATGGATTCGGCCGCTTCACAAATGTACCTACCTGTCATACCCCATTTCTGGAATATGTTGTGCATCCTGTATCAGTCTCTGGATCAGTAGCTGATACGCACAAAAACACAGATATGATAATCAAAAGCATACTTCGAGTTGGTAAATAAACATAATACCTGAGATATAGGACCCTTAGTGACGGTATGACAAGGAAATATCCAAGTCCAACCAACCAGCTAACGGTGAAGCAGACAGCGGAAAACCTTGGCCCAAGCCACAAGCACACTTGAGAGGCAGAACCGAAAACCCAAACGTCGTCGTCTTCTACGAAATCTTCTCCTACTAAACCAACAATCGCAGACGCGTGAGTACATAAGGTACTCAGCAAGCCCTACACTACACAAGGGTATATATATACATGCATACTTGGTCTTAGCAAGGAGGAGGCTATTTGGTTTATTTGCAGCAAGGCAAGCTTTATGCAGGGTTCACTAAAGCAAGACAAGGATTCATAGATGAAAGCAGGAAAGTTAATTGTCAATATTTTAGTTGGTTGGCCCTGGGGGAGTATGGAGCCTTCCCGCCAGTTCCCAAGTTTTAGTTGGGCCTTCTGACCTCAAGGATCATACCGACCCGGCACACTTGCCATCACTTCCAAAACACAGGTTGACTACAACCCACTCACACGCCAAGGAAAGAGAGAAGTGGCTAATCCATACGTGCGCAACAATAATGTGTCATATGCCGTGACAACGTCCATCCGGATGAATTTTACACTCTGCAGAGGTTGTACATCTTTTCCAACGAGCTATGCACCCTTTGCAAGGGGGTACATAACGCCTAGTCCATATCTTCCGAGTAGTCTCACAATTCCACCACGAAATCACACCCAGGGGCTTGTGACATGAAAGGTCACACACTGGCACTGTACACCTGTAAAAGGGTACGTCATGCTCCTGTAACATATAGCAGGATCCTGTAACACATACCAGGACGGGCGGCACTCCCGTAACTTATAGCGGGTTCCGCGAGCCGGATCATAGGTACGTTTCCTATATCCTTTTCCTGAGCTTTCGTTGCCTCGACTGGCCTCCAGATGGCATTTGCAAGAATACCAGAAAGATAAGGTAGGTCCTTCCCATACAGGTTCCGTGGTTGTACGAGAATCATTATGTTAACGGGCGTCAGAACCGGTCCTTATATGGCCGGGCAAGCACCATATCCCGCACTAGGGGCCTATAACATCAACATCCATTCACTAGTGGCCTTGCCCGCAATCCAACCCATCCCATCATCACCGCCACCATCAACATCATCACCTAACACAGTTGCGCTACTCCCAAACCCATTATATCACACACACCACCAAACTCATTTAACACAGTTGTAAAACATATATGTGTGTAAGGTGTAGCAATGTAGATACATTGCAGGGGTCCTAAGCATTCTAGTAGCAAGGTAAAAGTGCCATCATAGAAATGATGGAACTATCCTAGGGTTATCAAGCTGACAGGTAAACAAAGGGGTAAACAAGGATTCAGATATTAACGCCTAAGTAACCGACATCAATATCAATAAGCAAGTAGGTCCATAGCTACACAAGCAGTAAAATAGCAAGTGATGCATAATACTAGAGTAGGCTCTATAGGTGCATGGCGAAAATAGTAGGTTCAATCATGATCAAGGAGATGTAGAGCTTGCCTTCACTAATTAGTCTTCTTCTTCACGTCCTCGTACTCCGGGTCCTCAGGTCCTTCCTAGAAGCTTGTATCTTCTGACTCGTATGTCGGGGTCGATGTCTTCAAGTCCTTCTTCGAAGTTTGTCCTTGAAGCTTGGGTCTTCTGAATCTCTTTTGAATCCTCTGGCTCTTCCTCGAATCCCGCGTAAGCTAGCGTATAAAAAGATACCGTATAAACAAACTACCGCAAAGGAAAATAAGATCGAGAAGAACCACACAAGATCCAATTAACTCCAATAAGAACCAATAGAACACCGATATAAGCCAAAGGCACAGATCATGCATGATGCATTAGGTTTTACTTTAGGAAGATCTAATTATCTTAATAGAGGCTAGTAGGGGTGATGCCTAGAGCACTAGGGCTTTTGATGTAAATGTGGGATGCTAAACCATGATAAGTGTATGCGGGTATGTGTAAGGAGAAACAGCGTGTGTACGTGTTAGCTGTACATTGGCAGCATTACGGCTTCATATAGGTCGTAACCTATATAAAGGATCATGCAACAAACGTACAAGTGCAAGGTGTGCCACTTTAATTACCTACTTATGTTAGGGTATTAACTGATGGTGATTAACTATTAATTACCTACTATATTGATTAATTACTAAGATTATTCCACTAATTATTTGCCATGAGGTAAGCGCATGACGATGATACGTGTACGTGATTATGCATGGTATGGATGCATGGTTGCAAATAAAAGACAAGGATCAATCGATAAGTTCAACTAGCAATTAAATAACGATGAAATAATAGATTCAATAAGTTCCAATGAAAAGACCACATAAATACGAGAATAATAAATAACAAAGCTTGATAGGGGTCGAGGGTAGTCAATAGGTTAAGGTCGATTAAGCGACGATTGAATTAGGTTTGGGTTGTAAAAGAGTTGCGATGAAAGAGATTGCTAGGTTATGATATAGAGCGGTACGACAAGAGTGGATAAGCTCGTCGCCGAAAGATGAACGAGCATTGATGTGCGAGATCGACATCACATGATTTACCGACACGGGATTTAGGGCATTAGATTTCGGAGCGATATATCACGAAAGATTGGGTAGGTTTGCTGCTAGCGAGTCAGGGTGTACGTGCGACATACAAGGTTAAGACGGGAAGATGTATTGGGATGAGGAGGGTGCTAGGATGTGAGGCAAGGAGATATTGCATGATTGGTTAGGTTCAACGCTAAATGACGAACACGCACTTGTGACAAGTGACATCGACGTCATATGACTTGCCGATATGGGATTTTTGGACATTGATGACTTGTAGGTCTGTTCTAGTGCTCCAATCTCAGTACCAAAGGGTACTACGCATTTCTACGAACGCGTGAGCGCAAGAATCGCTCAAAACGGAGCTACGGTGGTGAAGATACATAGGTTTATAGGTTTCAGGGGCTTACTTGTAATTACAAAAATATGTCGAGGGCATATTTATAATTACAGAAAGGATTTAGGGACTGAAATGTAATTACAGAAAGTTTTGGGGACCAATCTGTAATTACGGAAAAGTTTAGGGGCTTTGGTGCAAAAAGACAGGGGCTAAAATATAATTACAGAAAAGTATAAGGTTGTTTCTGTAAAAAGACAGGACCTAAACAGAATTATGTAAAAGTTTAGGGGTTTATCTGTAAAAGTACAGGGGCTGGGGATTTTCTGGATTTCCTGATTTATTTTTCTATTGGAAAAACCATGGACCGTGTCCACGGGCTCTGTGGACCGGGGCTGGGGTCCGGTCCATGGGTCCGTGGTGGACCGGGATGATCTGGGCCGTCGGATGGGGAAGGGATGGCCCGGATTTTATGTAGCCGAAGGGGTATGCGGGTTTTAATCGTGGCCGTCGGTTTAGAAATGGGCGGCCAGGGGCGAAAGGGGCGACGCGCGGTGGCCGGCGGCATCACGCGCGGCGGCGCCATGGCCAGTCCTTGCCGGAGCGGCCGTTCCGGCGCTCCGGTGGGCCAGACACGACGGGGCTTGGACCGGAAGAGGGAGGAGGGGAAGGAGAACTCACCAAGAGCCTTCACGGTGCCGCGCGGGAGCGAGGGCGAGGGGGCGACGCGGAAGGGAGTGACGCGGCGGCGGTGCTCGGTGAGGGGAGTGAAGGAGTGTTCCTCCTCGAGTTGATGTAGGCCGAGGAGGTGCACAGTAAGGTGGTGAAGCTAGCGCGCGCACGTGGCGAGTGGGACGAGGCCGGGAGGGTGGCCGGCGTCGAGCGCGCGCGGTGGCGGACGGCGGCGCGCGGTGTAGAGGGTGCTCTGGGGCTCCTTGAGCTAGGCGAGGAGGCGCAGGAGGAGCAGCTCAACCTCGTGATGCTGGAGCGCGCTCGCAGAGGGCGAGGGGGAGCTCCATGGCGGCTAATCGACGGTCGCCGGCGATGAGAGGGAGATGGGGAAAAAATTCGATTGAAGCTCGACGGTGAGCGTGGAGGGCAGAGGTGAGCTGGGCAGAGGGAGAGGGGGTGCGCGCGCACCGGGATTTATAGGTGGATGAGGGGGAGAGGGAGGAGAGTGGCGCGGGCGCGGTCGTCGTTCTCCGGTCGTCGCCATTGAAGGCCGACGGGACGCGACGAGGAGCGGCGTGATGGGCGTCTGCGCGCGCTTAAGAGGGCGAGGACATGGCTACAGAGTGGGGGATGAGACGGGGCGAGGGATGGCTCGCGTGGGGGTGACGTCGAGGTGGGGGAGGCGCCGGGTCTTGCGCGGTCGTCGGATGGGAGCTCCGCTTGCGACGGGACGGGACGCTGAGCTCTGGGCGCGGCATGTGCTCCACGCAGCGGCTTCACGTGGGCGACACGACGCGACGACGAGCTGACGCGGAGCGGCGTCACGACGACCACGGGCGACGGCATGGGCGGCGCAGGTCGTGGGGTAGGGAGGAGGAAGAAGATGGAGGTGGGCCGGACGGGCCATTGCTGGGCCAAACGTGGGCTGCGGCCCACTTCGCATTTTCTAGGAAAAGAAAAAAGAGGAGGAAGAGTTGGGCTGGGCCAAAGGAGGGTGAACAGAAGGAATTCGGCCTAAGAGGAGTTAGGGAAAAGGAAAGGTTTGATATTTTCCTGGGATTTGAATTTGAATGAATTTCAAATTCAAACAAGAATAAAAATCAAACAGCTAAGCTAAATAAATTCAAATAAAACCAGAATCGCGCATGATGAACTTTTTGCAAGATTTTAAAATCAAAACTTTTTGAATTCACGGTGAATTTGCTAGAGATCTTAATCATGCATTTATTTTAATTTGTTGTAAATTCAAAAGTTCAAACTTTTAGTGAATTTAAATGCCAGCAAACACTTGAGCATTGGTTTTAATATTTGAAAATTTTCATATTCTGCTAGGTTTTAATTTCTTTAGTGCATTTTGTTTTGAAAAATTCATGGAAAGATAAGAGTTGGACAAAAATTTAAATTTTGAGTGATTTTTATTCCTTTTTGAAATGCTTTGAAAGTTTGGGGCGTTACACTACCACTCATACTTGATTCGTTTTGTAAGCTGATTACTTTGGTTTTGGGAATGTGTAAGTTGATTAAAACGGCGTAGTGAAAAATTCGTTCCTTCTTTTCTCTGTTTTTGTTTCTGCCAGTGGATGCACTTCACTTCCAGTCAAACGTCGAATGCCGGATTATGCAGCCAGGCGAGTTGCTGGACGCGTGTCTGTTTGTGGCACACCACGTGGTTCGTCGCGGTGTCCCTTTGACGCGCCGGTTTCGATGATGCAGGCCCGTTCAGTTCGGCCGGACCCTTGGGTTGCATCGCCGTCACCGGACAGGTGCAACGCTCTCCCCGGCACACCGCCACAGGTGCAACGCTCCGGCGCTCGACGCCGTGCAGCGCGGCGGCACCCAGTCGTTGTGGCCAGCAGGTTTCAATAAAACATTCGACCTAATCACAAAAAAAAAAAAAAAAAAAAAAAAAACATTCGACCATGAAAGGCCCATTTAATTTCGGATTGGGCTGCCGACAACCTTGGATTTGGCCCGTCGCCCGTCGGTGGCATCGCCTGCTCCGACGTCTCGCCGCCGCACCGCCGTGCCGTTGCTGCTTCCCCTTCCCCGCCCCTGCCAGGGCTCCAATGGCGCTCTCCCCGTCCCCAGTACGCACATGCGGCCGGCGCAGGCCCCATTCGTCGCCAGTCCTGCGAGGGCTTGCGGTTCGGAAACTGCAAGGAGACTGGCTACAGCGCCATCGCGTCTCCATCGATGAACCCTGATTCGTACAACAAAGAAAAAATTCCGAATTCTTTTGGTCTGCAGAAAATTTGATTTGAGTCTACTACTCGGAAGATGGAAATTTAGATTTTCGAACTTTTTGGTTTGTTCGGTCTGTTTTTATCTCGTTCGATTATGGGTGCAGAGCAAGCTTGGCAGTTGGCAGGGCGAAATGCTGGGACAAGTTTTCGCGGGCACAAGCAAGCAAAAGGTACAGAGAATCTCTCGTCTTGCTCCTGATCCATCCTTCCAACGAACATGCTCCCTTGCTTTAGCTTTGGTGATTTTGCCGATACAAGATTGCCTGCTTTTCATTTTTCTAGTACAAGCGAAGAACATATAATGCTTTAGATTTAGTTAGCCAACTTTGGTGAAAGCCGGGAACGCATCATGCTGTCCGACCTGCTGTATAAAAAAACCCAAAGAATTGAACAAAGCAAGCTTCATTGTGAGTTCATCACTTGCTCCTGTCGCCTGCTCGCCGACTAGTTTCTGAAACCCAAGCCAGGCTGGGATGTTATAAAACATAAAATTTCGGCTTAGTGTCCATTTGATCCAGCATTGAGAATTAAAAGAGCCAAGGATATGTGTCCAGTTCTGTTGCTAGCCTCAGAGAGTATCTCGCTATGTAGTACGTGGAGGTAGTGATTCTAATTTACAACATGGATTTCGTGTAGCTGAAAGTGAAGCTTGGCATGTATATCAACACAAAGAAATGCTCGATCTTTAGAATCTGTTCTTTGAGTGTGCTGGCAAGCTAGGATGACAACATGTTGCTTTTTCTTCTTGTTATCTCTGAGCAGAAGACAAGAACTGATTCGGCTCGCGCCTGCAAACCAAAGTATCCTTTCTTTACCTTCCTTGATTTGCACGAAAACAACAAGTTGGGTACCTTTGAAACACCATTTGTCTCCTACATAGCCATTTAGGTTATCAGTCTGATTCTTGTGCCTTGTGCAGCTACGTCTTCCTTAACCAGCTCATCCACAGTTCACAAACCACAAAGTGTGTGTGAGAGAGAAGGGAGGCGATGGAATCAACAGCGTTAAGCTTGGGCAAGTCCGTGCTGGATGGAGCGCTTGGCTACGCCAAATCCGCCCTCGCGGAGGAGGTGGCCTTGCAGCTTGGCATTCAGCGCGATCATGCGTTCATCAGGGATGAGCTTGAGATGATGCAAGCTTTCCTGATGGTCGCGCACGAGGAACGTGACCAGCATAAGGTGCTCAAGACCTGGGTGAAACAAGTTCGTGATGTGGCCTATGATGCGGAGGACTACCTCCAAGAGTTTTCCATTCATCTCAAGCGACCATCTTGGTGGCGCCTTCCTTGCACTCTGCGAGAGCGGCGCCGTATTGCCACAAAGATGAAGGAGCTGAGAGCAAGAGTAGAAGATGTCAGCCAGAGAAACCTGCGCTACCAGCTCATCAAGAACACCAGCTCCAGGCCTGGAACTGCCGATGAGTTGTCCAGCATTACCGCTGCAACTATATTCGGCATCGATGAAGCAAGGCTTGCTGCAAAGCATGACAAATCAAAAGGGGATCTTGTCGACCTGATTAACAAGGAGGGCGAGGATCTTAGAGTTATTGCAGTGTGGGGAACAAGTGGTGATCTTGGGATGGCATCCATCGTTAATGCAGCCTACGAGAATCCAAGTATCAAAAAGAAATTCTCATGTCGAGCATGGGCGAGGGTCATGCATCCATTCAACCCGAGTGACTTCGTCCACAGTTTGGTGAAGCAGTTTCGATCAGCCGAGGGAGTCGACATTCTGCTGGAGACGGAGAAGACAGGGCAAGAGTTGGCTGAGGAGTTCAGTAGACATGTCAATGAGAGGAGTTACCTGATTGTGATTAATGACCTGTCCACCTTCGAAGAATGGAATGGGATCAAAATATGTTTCCCAAACAACATGAAAGGGAGCCGAATCATATTGTGCACGCGGCAGGTTGAAGTCGCAAGTTTGTGTGCAGGGCAAGAAAGCCTGGTAGTGGAGCTCAAGCAGTTGTCGGTTGATCAGACTATTTATGCTTTCTATGAGAAGGTACAATTTCTTTCTTTAGAAATTTTTCCCCATGCAATATATAATATTGTTATATCTAAAACTGCCACCTTGTATGGAGAGCAAGTGTAGAAACAAGTTGTATAATGCACATGTTATTGTTTCCTAGGTCGTCAAGGCAATACATTATCGAAAATCCTGCACGCAATAATGTACTATGATACAGAAAAGTGCAATTCATACCCTCAATATCTATGATTTTGTGTCAAGTGTATATTATTTAAGATATTCCTTCCATTCCAAAAATAGGATTTTCCAGGATATTTGGACAGACTAACGTTGCAAGTAAAAGACTCGTATGGCCCTAATTACGAGTAAAATGAAAGTTTTTTTTTTGAACAAACTCCATAAATTCTTACAGTTTAGAACAAACTTTGGTCTAAATATATGAAACTCATTGTCTAAATATATGGTTCACTGCGTTTTATTTTTAATTACTCAATCAATCAATATATTTATCTACAGTAAAAAATTATTGTATAAGCATTGATAAGATTCAAATTATGTCAAAAATTATATACCTGTGATCTGGATTCTCAGGATCGAACAAATTTGTTGATGTCAATGTCTAGCTCAAATGAGGCCACAACAAGTACCAACAACAACTCAATGGTACCCACCGATGCCATACGAAGGAATCTATCTAAAGGTGGTGATGGGAGGGAGATACCAAAAAGTATTACTCGCATCAAAACTAGTGCAAGTGCTTTGGAAGAATCCCAACTAATTGGTCGAGAGAGAGAGAAGTCTGACATAGTCAAACTCATTTCGAATCAACCGAATCTAAAACCTTCAGTGATCTCAGTGTGGGGAATGGGCGGCCTTGGAAAAACTACTCTAGTCAAAGATGTTTACCAAAGCCAAAATCTCAGTGGCATGTTTGAGAAGCGTGCTTGTGTGACAGTGATGCGTCCTTTCATTCTCAAGGATCTCCTTAAGAGCTTAGTTATGCAAATATATGCAGGACCTTTGGAAAGAAAAGGACCATTTGATTATGGCCAGGGCACAAGAAATACACTAGCAGTCATGGAAGTTCATGGATTAGTTAAAGAGTTAGCTATTCATCTAGAAGGGAAGAAATGCTTTATTGTTTTTGATGATTTGTCATCAACATCAGAGTGGGACCAAATAATATGGAGTCTCCCGAAGAAATTGGAAAATTCATCACGGATTGTAGTCACCACAAGAAAAGAAAGTATTGCCAAATATTGTTCAGAGAAACAAGAAAATATATATAAGCTTGACGTTCTCCAATACAAAGATGCACTTGACCTCTTCACAAGAAAGGTACTGATACAATGAAATCATTGTTCCATTTGTTTGAGTCTCGATATAGTGTAAGGACAACTATACTTAAATACAGTGGAATAGTGAGAGGGGTGGTCTTTCCCCCACTGGCCGAGTTTTTTTTATACTTAAATACTCATCCATGACATTAGAAATATTTTGGAATAGGATGTAATATTACCACTCACCAGTCTGGCCGATGGTCATAATGAGTAAGGTACACTTGTACATAATTTTATGTTCCGTTATGAAAAATAGATGCCTCTATTCAGTATTCAAGTAGTGCAAGTTTATGTTTTATCCTGTGCAAGTTTATTCAGTTGGTCACAGTATAATATTGTTCAACAAAATGGGTGTGCAAGTTTATGTTTTATCCTTTGATTTAACTTTTGAGCTTTCATCGCCCATCTCCTATCTGTTTTGGAACATTGAATTTTATTAGAGGAAAGACAATGTATAGGTACGTATCTTAAATTCCGTAAATTGTTACGTTTGGAAGCCTCCCCTCCCTGTTCCCTACAGTCCATCCTCTCACAGACTCTGTCTAGAATTTGGGAGATCCAGTGTTGCTTGTGTCAGTCCTCCCCATGTTCTCTCTTTTTCTTTGACAATTCTTGTGTGAGGTAGTGTAACTCACAGCCCCACTCCGCACACATTTTCTTTTGCGAAGTACCATAGTATAGACGCAGGCACACATATGATACTCACCCTTATGAACACACACACTCACACCCTATCCTTATAAGCGCTTTCGAAAGACTGGGTCGACTTGATCTTGAGATTCAGAAAAAAAAGTTATAATATTTTTACTGGAAATGGGGACAACAACAGCAAAGTGGGACAACAACCGGTAGTAGAAGCTGGGCCAAAGGTGGGACGGGCAGTAGCAGTAAGGGCTAGGTGGCGAGGCAGCGGAGTCGTCTCCGAAGCCGCGGGTGGCAGCACGGCAGTGGGCAGAGTTAGCAGCGGGAGAGTCGGCCTCGTAGTTGCTTGAAAACGAAACCAACGGCGATAGCGGTGGGAGCCAGGTGACCGCCATAGGTGGGGTAATGCGGCAGAGGGGGTTATGTCTCTTTGGTGGCGATGACAGGAGGTGTGATTGAGGCTGCAGAACCTTAGGCCACAGCGAGCTTGTGCTGCGGGTGAACTGTCAGAGGTCCGGTGGTGAGGTCGGGCCACCCCAAGCTCTCGCACGGAAGCATGCTGCGGTGAGTCGAGTGCACTCCGTGTAAGAGCACGAACACAACATTGGAGACTGCATGCGCAGCCGTGCGGAGGCCGGCCTCGACGAGTTGGGGGTGTAAAGCAGGCGTGCTCCCTGCCGTGCGGGCACCAGATGGAGATCTTGCGGGCACGCCGATGTTGCACGGCCGTTGGAGCTGACGCTGGAGTGCCCCGTTCTGATGGCGCCTCTGTCCGCCTGCCAGCTGGAGAAGTCCAGCAGCCATATTCTTTCTTCCTCTCTGTTCAAGAGATATTGTTTTCCGGATTCAAGAAAATATATGTTTCTTTGTTTCAAAATGGGTTTGCTCGGTGGTGTTCTGATCGAGAGAACAGGACCACGTGGGTGGCACACGAGCATGTGGGATGGGGAGACGGAAGTTATACGGTAGCCTGATCTGCCGGTCAAACATGATGCATGCTTTTTGCTGCTGAGATATTAGGACGCGCGGTACTACGCGTGACACCAAATTCGCTTTCAGACAAATCAGTGCATGATATATAGTGATTAACAGCACCCTGTAGTCACTCCTATACTTAAATGAACTAGATTTTTACTATATTCACATAGTCAAAAGGTTCAACAAACTCAAAGGGGTAAAACTGTACCATTTTTCAGGTATTCAAGGTGGGCACAGATTTCTATAAGTATCCTGAACTGACCGAAGAGACAAAACAAATCTTGAAGAAGTGCAATGGACTTCCCCTTGCAATAGTCACCATTGGTGGCTTCTTGGCAAAACAACCAAAAACAGCTATTGAGTGGAGAAAATTGAATGAGCATATTAGTTCTGAGCTGGAAATGAACCCAGAACTTGAGGCCATAAGAACAATCCTTGGTAAAAGCTATGAAGGTTTACCCTATCATCTCAAGTCCTGTTTCTTGTATATGTCTGTGTTTCCTGAAGACCAGAAGATTAGCCGAAGACGTCTGATACAACGGTGGACTGCGGAAGGTTATTCGAGGGAGATTCGTGATAAATCTGCAGAAGTGATGGCTGATAGCTACTTCACAGAACTAATACAAAGAAGCATGATCATGCCATCTCAACAATCAATCTACAGTAGAAAAGGAATTGATGCTTGCCAAGTCCATGATCTTATGCGTGAAATCAGCATCTCAAAGTCAGCAGCAGAAAATCTTGTTTTTAGAATGGTGGAAGGTTGCAGCTCCAACACACAAGAAATAGTTCGTCACCTTGCCATAGATAGCAGTTGGAAGGGTGATAAAAGAGGGTATGAGAGCATAGTGGATCTTTCTCGAGTACGATCATTAACAATATTTGGCATGTGGAGATCATTTTACATTTCTGACAAGATGAGGCTGCTACGTGTTTTAGACTTGGAAGGTACGTTAGGCCTACATGATCATGGCCTTGTGCACATTGGGAAGCTTCTTCACCTGAAATACCTTTCTCTAAGAGGTTGTCATTTTGTTTTTCACCTGCCGGATTCACTGGGTAACCTGAGGCAATTGCAGACATTAGATATTACAGATACAAATATAGCAAAGCTACCGGATACTATCACAAAGCTTTGGAAGTTGCGGTATCTTCATTGCGGGAAGATAAATTTTGGTGATGTGACCTTCTTGGAACGTACTGCTGTGGCTGGGCGCAGCAAGCTATGGGTCCTAACTTTATTCTCAGTTGGTTTTTGTGTTATGTGCTGTGCACCTCAGATTTTTGCCAAGGAGCTTAAAGTTAAGCAGAACAGGCATAGCATATGCACAATGTGGTGCTGCTTTGTTTTCCCACATGCAGTGGGGCTCGTAACTCCCGGTTGTGTTGTAGTGCCAAGAGGGATCTGGAAAATGAAGGCACTACAAAGGCTAGGTATTGTGAACCTTGAAAGGGGGAAAGTTGTACTGCAAGAGATAAGAAGACTCACCAACCTCCGCAAGCTAGGAGTTGCCGGCGTCAACATGAAGAATAGTAAAGAGTTCTGCTTGGCACTTGCTGATCTCTGCAATCTGGAATCCTTGTTAGTGTGGTCAATTGGGAAGCCAGGTTTGCAGGGCTGCCTAGATGGCTTATCCTCACCTCCTAAAAATCTGCAGAGCCTCAAGCTGTATGGGAATCTGGTTAAATTACCGGAATGGATTCAAGGGCTCCACGATCTTGTGAAGCTGGCTCTCCGGAGCTCCAGGATATTAGAGCACGATGCTGCTATGCATGTCCTCGGTGAACTACCTAACCTGACCATTATGCGACTGTTGCAGAATTCGTTCCAGGGGGCGGAGCTCTGTCTAAGTTTCCCTCTGAAGGCATTCCCGAGTCTGACGGTACTGGAGATGGATTTTTGTGGTAACATCAAATCGGTGAAATTTGAAGAAAGAGCAAGCACAGATATTGAAGAAACAACAAGCCCAGAGATCGAGATTGAAGAAAGAGCAAGCACGGAGCTTGAAGGCGCATCGTGCCCTAAACTTGAGTTGATACAGTTTCGTGGCTGGGAGGATGAAACCAACGCTGGGTTGTTTTCTGGGCTAGCATCTCTCCTCAACCTCAAGGAATTCTTGCTGCAGAACAACGACGTGTACAAGGACGACTTCCTTGAAGATGTGCAGGCCCAGCTCGCCCAGAATCCGAGTGAACCTGTCTTGAAGAGAATCTGAAGCTCTCCGGTGTCAACTGATAGAGGGTATTGCTTCCTCCCTGTTGCACTCCCGGTGTCATGCTAGCTAGTAGCTGCTTCTGTTTGTAATCCCACCTCTTTACCATTATCCGATGAATTGAATGTTCTTGTGTTTGTAGTGCGTGGAAAATGATCAGCGTGGTCAGGCGGAAGTGACATGTTGACTTGAGTAATTGTACTGCAAACACAGAGTGGTTGTCTTGTGCTTTAATTTACGAACTGTGTTAAGTGATTAAATCCCTTGTGTAAATGAAGGCCGATTGATGGCCGCACACAGTCGCTAGATCTGTTGCCTTTCTATATGAGCGTGTATCTGCTGACTCTCAACAGGAGCTGTGGAAATGGGTTAAGGAATGCATGAGTTACTTATATGTGAGATTTGAGCCCAGGCGACTTGCTGAAGAGAAAGAAGAGAACATCGAAGGTTTTCTTGCGAGGATAATTAGCTGCTGTCGTTTGCTTCACCAAGCTGTCTGAGGGCCCGTGCGGCCGTCCGCCGCGACGCTGCCCCTGGCCTACCTGGGTCGACAGGTACCGGAGGCTCCGCGGCCTCGTCGAGTCCTCGCACGAGCCGCCGTCGCGCCCCACACCAGCCCAAGTCCCCGGCCGCCGTCGTGCGCGGACGCGCTGCTGGTGCACCAGTACCCGTTCAAACGCGGGCCGCATCGGTGAGGTGCTCTGGCGAGGGCGTCTGCTTGCTTCTTGGAGGCCTCCCGCAAAACAGACGACGTCAACCACCTGGAGCGGCCGCTAGCTGCTCGTGTCGTGCCGTGCCCGACGCCGGAGCAATGGCAAGTACAGCCGCACACCAGCCTCGATCGCCATATATGATGCAGGTGCGGTCCGGAGGATATACTTTAAGATGGATCGTGAGCATGGCTTGAGCCCGATGGAAGCCGACCTGCCCGTAGGACACCAAGCCCGGCCCGCTCCTGGAGCAGCCGGCGCTGGCCCTGGAGCTGGAGCACACACATCGCGTTCGAGACTTCCCTTCGCCGGCCTACCTCGACAAGCTAGGTCAAGTCGCCTAGTTCACCGGCGGCAAGCTCTGGCAGTGCCGTACGCGCGCCATCGACGCCGCCCCTGCCACGGACGTCGTCAAGCTCTGCTTCTTAATTCGCCAGCGTGCTGAAGCTGGACCCGGGACAAAACGTACGGCAACGCCATCTTCCCGCGCGCCGGGGGAGAAGGTCAGCATGGTGCGGGAGGCGGATGGGCATGAACTGACACAGGCTGCCGGGTTCCTTGTGTCATTCTGTGGTAGGAGTACTGGAGACTGAATAGTGCCGTGGCGTTCCTCCAATTTTTTACGCAGGTGGAACTGAAGGCGCATGGGCAGACGAATGAACAGAAGCCATTCGTCGGTGGTTCAGAGACACGTTCGAGGCTTCGAGCATGGCGGAACGTGGAATGGGATGCGCTATTCATTTTTTCGAAACATTGGTGGGTTCGAAGCATGGAATCTGAAACTTTATGATAATCATTTCTACTATCTTTTCGAGTGGGCTCTGAACGGTGTATCTGCTGATTCTCAACGAAAGCTGCGGAAATGGTGTAAGGAATGCAGGAGTAACATGTGACAAATTAATTTCTCGTTTCTTTTCTTTCATGTTCCTGCTTTTGCAAGTGGATGCACTTCCCCTCACATCTCGAATGCCAGACGACCCATCATTTCGTTTTCGAAAATCATCATGTGGATGGATCAAATCATGCATGATGCAGTCTGAGAATTAAGGTCGCGGTGAACTAAAGGTGTCGGCGCCGGCGGTGAAGGTCGCCGGCTCGTCCGTGACCGATCGAGATTGTCGGCGTGCATGGTGCGGGCGGCGAACGGATGGCGGAGGAGTGCCTGAGCTGGGCCGAGGTCTGACGTAGCCTGTACGTGTGGCACGGGCGACAGTCGCGGCCTTGCATTCGGTCCCTGACCCAACAGGCAGCGAGCAGAAGCAGAGAGAGGAGAGTATACACAGCGACGGCGGCAGGGTTGAGCAGAGCAGTCATGTCTCACGTCAGGATCGCTCTGCTTCCTCCTGTGGTCGTTTTTGCATGCTGATCAGGCTCCGCAATGACCTTTCCCATGCTCGCCGGTTTTTTATTTCTTTTTTATTTTTTCTATCGTCGAAGGGGAGGATACTGGCACAGCATGCCACCAGCCCGACGCGGTTGCGCGCCGGCGACATCAGGCCGCCGTTTTCCCGTAAGAATGATAAACCAAGCGTGCCACATGCTACCGCCTACTTTACAGGAGTTCGAGTAAAGCACAAGAGCTTAAACGAACCCAATCTGACCGTCCATTGCGAGCAAAGGCCGCTACTACTACTACAGTGACCGCGATCGATCGATAACGCTACAGCATCCGCCACTCCCAAACCGAACCCATTGACACCCTTCTCGTGGTAATTAATCGCCGTCGCCGTGCCTCGGCGCGTCACCGCAGCAGCTGCCCCACCCCGTCCGTTACTCCCAGGAATCGTCGCACAGCCTCGATCGCAAATGGCTCTCCTCGCCGCCGTGCTCCGAAATCCGAACTGGCCCGGCCTGCCGCTGCCGGGTCCCCATCGCCGACCACGCAACGCAAGCAAGCTACCTTCAACGCATATATCGTGGGGGTGCCGCATTGAGGTGCATACACTCGTGCCGCCTATTGCCCAAGGAAAAGCCGTAATGCTGTGCTGCCATATCGCAGCAGCGGTCGTTCAGACTAACAGGCTCTTTTTTTAAAAAAAACGCAGACTAACAGGCTAACAGCAAAGCTTACATATATAGAGTGCATCAAGCAGGAAAGAAAAACAGTGGGGATGACTGGTCTTTCATCAGTTACGGGACACATACATACAACAATCACGACTGCATGAAGTGCCACCGATGACTCCTAGAAATACCCCTTGAAAACTGACGTGATGCTGCAAACAATTTTGAAGGCACAGAACGATAATTAACAGACCAAATTGGGAGGCTGCTAGTTCTGCTGCTGCGAAGCCTTCTGAAGCCGGAACTTGAAGTTCGTCGGGTGGGCCGCTCGACCCAAGTGCAGTAGCGTACGACAGAGGACCGGGCTGAGAACTCACTTGCCTAGCAGAGGTGTAATTTTTACATTTTGGTTTTTTTTTTAAAAAGTTTTTCATAAATGGACCCCTGGAGAAAATATGTCCAAGAATGGATCCTTTTCTGAGCGCCGTGTTATTTGGCGCTCAGATCTAACATCTGGGCGCCGAACATATTGGCGCTCACCTCTGTCATGTCAGCTGGCCCGCACGCGACCGTTTTGGTGACCTGGCAGAGGGTGAGCGCCATGTCCTTCGACGCCTAAGGGGTGTGCGTCGCATCCTTTGGCGCCCACCCCCGGGCACAAAAGGCCCGCGGGCTTTCTTTTTTCCTTCCTCTCTTCTCCCTTCCCTCACTCGAGCCGGCTGAAGAACAGAGGCCGCGCGCCTCTCTCTCTCTCTCCCATTTCATCTCCTCCTCCAAATCCCGCAATTTAGCATGCTTTGAGGCCAAATCTTTCGAAGAAATCGGTTCCCCAAGGTAATCTCCTCCGCCTCCTTGAATTTCGTCCAATAGAAATGCTTGTATCTCAACAATTTCGTGTAACCCTAACCCTAGGGTTTGAGGATAAAATTGGCCAATTTGATTGGTTTCTTTGTTAGATTTGCAATTGTAAGCGTAATGTGATTGATATGTTGATGTTTGGATGCTCCGGTTGTAGTTGGTTTCATTGGTAGCAATGAATTCTTAGTAGGCATGTTAATGACATAGGCTAGTATGGTTGAATTTGTGAAAAATGTAGGTTTCTTGGTGCTTGTTTGTTGATTTTAGGGTTTAGGGTGATAGGAGGTAGTTGTAAATGAATAGGATGTGTTGTGCATTAGAAAAATTGGTAGGGCATTGTTTTTGTTTAATTTGATATGAAGAATGCTAAATTGAGAAATGTCTTTTTTTGTTGAAATGGATGTAGATGGCTAAATGTGTGAGAGTGCACCACGGTAGTTCAATTGTGAGGACTGAGGATGGTAGTGTTGATTTTGTTGGCATGAGAGAGGATGTGTTTTTTTTTGTTGAGACCCCAAATTTATGTATTGTTGCATCTCGAGTGAGCTGGCAACGTTTGGGATGGATTGAGGAGGGTGTTAAGTTGGACTGAGTGCTTCTCCCTTTCGTTAAATAAAGCCACTTCACTCGTGAATGCAACACACTGAGCAACGCATCCATGACTAACAGAGGAGGAGGGAGAGGAGGAAAGAGAGGAGGAAGAGCGGGGAGTTCTTCAGCACCGGAAGAGTGGGTTTGGGATGGAGAGCACGGACCGTTCACATATGATCCACTTATTCAACAGTTTTCTCTAGAGTCGAAAGATGATTTTGACTATGTTACCAATCCAATTAGACGGTACGACAACAGAAAGTTCAAATGGCCAAAATGCGGTCATGGCCTGGATTGCGTCGTCCAAATGTTCGACGGCCAATGCGATGGAGGTCGGCGCTTCTTCAGATGCCTAAATAGACAAGTGAGTTTTAATTCTTACTTGTTTCTCATTCGCCTTTGAGTGTCATCTTTAAGCTTCCTCATCTTTAATCAACATTTGCACACTTTTTTTTTACAGAATAACGAGGACCAAGACAATTGTGGCTTCACGCTGTGGGTGGATCCTAAGCCTACCAGCACAACCGTTGAATACATTAGCTACCTGCAAAACCACATCTTCGACCTACAGCAAGAACTTGAGATGGCAACTCCACGTCAAAGCCAAGAGCTCGTGATTGGCATTGCTGGCCCCGACACCTATTGCCTTGATCCGTACTGCCAATGTCCGCACCACAAGTCAGGCCCAACCAACCCACCACCACAAGCTCCACCAGCACCACCACCATCTTACTACGGTGGTGGTGGGTACAATGACTATGGCTACTCTCAGTCTGGCGAAGAGTCAAACTACAGTCTACGGGACTAGATTTCCTACCAAAATCTGGCTAAATGTTACATTCTCGTCATTCAAGTGTTGCATTTTTCAATTCCCTAAAGGCATGTTAGGATTAGTACGGTGCACATATAGGTTAGTCATCATGTGTACCGATCATGCCATTGCAATTTATGTACGTATGTAATTCCATTTCACTGCAATTAAGCCAATGAAACCAGGTTCTACATCTTTACCATTGCAATATAGCTAGCAAAGTACTACAATGACACAAATACTTAGTTCAAACCAACGGTTCCACATCATAGTCCACAACATACAACAAGGCCTTTTCTTGCTGTTCTTGCGACTGGTGGGGAGTGAGGAAAGGAGAGGAAGAGGAGAAAGAAAAAAAGGACTTTTATGTGCCCGGGGTGAGCGCCAAATGGTGCGGCGCTCACAAACTGGGCGCCGTAGGTTCCGGCGCTCACCCCCTGCCAGGTCAGCAGCACGGGCGCGTGCCCGCCAGCTGTCGTGGCAGGGGTGAGCGCCATTTTATACGGCGCCCAACTGTTCAACCTAAGCGCCAAATATGACGGCGCTCAGAAAAGGATCCATTTCTGGACATGTTTTTTCCAGAGATACATTTGTGAAAAACTTTTAAAAAAAAAACAAAATGTAAAAATTATTGAAGCTGCAACTGAAAAGGAGGGCCAGCCTCCAAATGGCTCCCATTACCACCTGCTAGGCCGAGATTCAAATTCAGTCCAGTAATCGACATCACGTTCCCGTCATCTTGATCTCATTGCAGAAAAATGGTGCAGCATGACGCAGATAGCTAGCATACCAAAATATGCACGCCAGCTAGCTGTTTATGTTCTTATTGATGCATGTTTAAAGTTTGGTCAACCGGCTAAACTGAAGATATACATGCAGGGGCGGACCTCCCTTGATTCAAGGGCATTCAGTTGAATATACTACTTGTGTATGAGATATATGTATAAGTATTGCATGATATTAGGCCAAAATCTCCTCACTCCCGCCTCAAAATAGCCTTCATTTGCTTCATTTTTTTCATTTGCGATGCTTTATGCTTCCATTAGTCTACCAAAACACCACAACTTTCGATTTTTGAATGCCTAAGGCAGAAGTTCTGGGTCCGCCACTGTATACATGGCGTGTACGTCTTGTAGATTCTCCGCCGGTTGCCTCCATGGGTCCACGTGAGACCACATGTATTTTGCATCTAGACACGTGAAGTACTTCGTACGAGGTTATGGTTTATGATCAGCAAAGCTATTAGTCTCGCTATTATAATTAACCTTCTGATGAAACTTCAATCGATGAAGTCAAAGCTCCGATCCGCGTTCTCCGTAGTGCCACCTTTCTTTAGCCAAGTGGTGGGTTTTTGGAGTGTCCAAACTCACATGCTTTGTCCCCATTGCTCGATTCCTATTGGCCTGGTCGACTTGACCTTTCTCTAGACACCACATTGTCCAGTGAATGAAATCGGAGTCGCGCTCTCCTCCTGAAAAAGTGAGGTCGCCGTGCGATTCTTTGGACGACAATGAACATGGACTCATATGCTTCTCTGATGAGACCCAAGTACCCCAGCATCTTGTCACATGTAGCTACGTGCATTCATTTCACACGCACGAATGTGTTCAGATCCCATGAGGACGCTGCAGCTGCAACGAATCACATCTTGCTTCTCACCCGTTTCATCAGTTGAGTCTCCTCCCACCGACTACTGCTACGGGAGGATGTGAAGTACAAGAGAGGAGAGCATATTACAGAACCATGCTCAACTTCTCTCATACCACTACTAAATTAATTAACGTCTTGATTCAGAACTCCAATTATATTACCCGGACTTGTTAGTGCAATGTCGGCTTCTAGATCTGATGGTAACCATGCATTACTGGACGTAGCCGTTGTTCTTCGAGATATGCGCGGCGAATCTCGGGCTCCATCTATGCACGCGACGTCGATCGACTCAAGATCGATGCTCCATAGGTCAACTGGGACAAGTGGTACCCACTTGATTGGAAGGAGCCGGCCTCCTGAAGATGTGAGGTTGCCGTTAGGTTCGTCGTGCAGAACGAAGGGAGCACCAGCCGCTACTGCAGCGACCACGGTCGATCAGCACAACTACAGCATGCGTGACTCTCAAACCCATCGACTTCCTTCTTGTTCGTAGTAATCGCCGCCGCCGCGCATCACCGCAGTGCAGGCGGGTCACCCGTCGGTTCTTCCCCGGAATCGGACGACCTCAGTATATATGACTCTCCTGGCCACCACCATCCCGCCGGGCTCCACCGTCCAACCGCCACGATAGAGTCCCCGCACTGTGCTCTCGTCACTATTTTATAACCACCACGTGTCAAAAAAAAGAACCGCCACGATTCGAGTCTGACGGTTGGGTCGGCACCGCGCGCGTGCTCGGTTCGGTTGCCCCGCGCCGCAACCGCGTCTCCCCTCCTCCCAGCCTTCAATCATATGGCGCGTCGCAGCCCTCCGAGGCTCGATGGAGGCCGGTGGTCCTAGCAAGCGCCCGACCTTGCGGCTTGCGCCGCTTGTTCTTCTGAACCTGCACCGAGTTGTGCTACCAGTTCAAAGGATTCTAGTGACAGTAGTTCCCAGATTCGCTCTTCTCTTGGTGGATCTATCGACAATTTGTTTCATTATAATGCCGCAAAAGAAGAAATGACAATTTTTCTTTGTTTTCTCTGGTGCGGAGCGGCTTGGCGGGGGCGGTTGACCCAACAACGCCCATGTGAACATGTGTTTGCAACACATATAACGACAGCTCGACGAATACTTCATTCAATGAAGTCTACAGGCTAAATTAATTTGTTTACGACCTGAGCAGCTATCATCACCATGCCAAGTCCTCATGAAAAATGCCAACTTGCTCGGCTTTGCATCTGACCTCCTCTTTTTAACCCATGCATGGTTGGCTTTTGGATCGTCACCGAGCATTAGCAGTATCAGCTTTCCACATCCACACACCGCACCGGAGTGGAGAGCCATGGAGGCGACGGCGCTAAGTGTGGGCAAGTCAGTGCTGAGTGGAGCGCTTGGCTACGCCAAATCCGCATTAGCGGAAGAGGTGGCTTGGCAGCTTGGCATCCAGCGGGATCATGCTTTCATCAGGGACGAGCTCGAGATGATGCTCGCTTTCCTAATGGCCGCGCATGATGAACAAGACAAGCACCAGGTAGTCAAGACCTGGGTGAAGCAGGTCCGTGACGTCGCCTACGACGCCGAGGACTCCCTCCAGGACTTCGCTGTTCGTCTGGGGAAGCCATCTTGGTGGCGCATCCTTCGCAAGCTGTTTGACCGGCACCATGTGGCCAAGAAGATGAAAGAGCTCAGAGCCAAGGTTGAGGATGTTAGCCAGAGAAACCAACGCTACCAACTCATCAAGGGATCTGGCTCCAAGGCTGCAACCAGCACTGGGCAGTCCAGCATGGTCGCCGATGCAACGATGTTTGGCATCAATGAAGCAAGGAGGCAGCAGGAAAAGGCAAAAGTGGATCTTTCCCAGCTGATCAGCAACAATACCGAAAAGGACCTTAAAGTGATTTCCGTGTGGGGAACAGGTGGCGTCCCTGGTCAAACTGCCATCATCAAATGGGCCTATGATGATTTGAAGAGAAGCAAGAAGTTTGAATTCTGTGCCTGGATCAGGGTTATGCATCCTTTCAATCCAACAGAGTTTCTCCAGTGCATCATGAGGCAGTTCTATATTGATTACTCTGAAGAAGCAGGGAAGATACAAGAAGAAGAAACACGTGGGGCACACGTTCTTCTAAAGATGGGAACGATGAGGCAAGAGGAATTGGTACACGAGTTCCATAAACATGTGAGCATGAAGAGCTATCTGATTGTGTTTAATGACCTATCCACCATTGAAGAGTGGGATTGGGTTAAGACATATTTTCCGGACAACAAGAAAGGGTGCCGAATCATTGTATCGACAGAGCAAAATGAAGTTGCGAGTTTATGCTTATTCGGACAAGAAAAGCTCGTTCTAGAGCTCAAGCAGCCATACGCGGATCATAATATTTATGCTTTCTGCGACAAGGTACTTAATTTTGATGTCCCGGAATCACCATACTAATGCAAACTAACCATATTCTTTTAGTTTTACTGAATGCCTAACTCATCAGTTACTCTTATTGGGTATTCTGACGTCACTTTTTGTTCGTCTAGCTAAACTAGTGACATTTATAAGAGTTTGCATACATTCATTCATTCATGCCTGGGATTTTAGCAGCTAGTTTTAGAATCAGTTTTACCGTTCCAAATAATAGCAATTAGTTTTGGGCATTAGTCTGATCCAACGGTGTAAATTTGATCTAAACAATCCACTACTAAATGACCAATATTTTATCAAACTGGGGGTAATATTGAAAAAAATAAGAATGGTAGACTTCTAATAAGTAGTTTAATTTTCATGTATAAAATAAAATTTGTACAAGTCAAAGTCAAAGTTGCCAAGTATTTGTAAACGGAGGTTGGTAATATGATTAGTCCATAATGCTTATTAATCTAGTAAATATTATTATTATTATTATTTAGTTCTTAGCTAATAGAGCAATTACAAATCTATTTTATATATATATATATATATATATATATATATATATACATATATATATATATATATATATATATATATATGATGATGATGATGATGATGAAAATGAGCCACCATGTTCGCTCTAAAATGCTAGAAATTTCCACGTTAATCCGAGAAAATAAGAAGAGAAAATTACCCACCACTGCCAATAGGTAAAATTTACTCACAAAACCCCCTATAAATATTTATAAAACAGCTAAATTCGGAATTATAAAAAACATTCAAAATACCCCTCGCACATTTTTTAATTACCCACCATGCCATTATGAGTCAAAAAATAGCTAAATTGGGAATAATAAAAAATAACCAAAAATACCCTTCACACCTATTTCTAAATTACCCACCATGCCATTATGTGTCAAAAAAATTCAATTCGAAATTATAAAAAGTAACCAATAATACTTTTCATAACTATTTCTAAATTACCCGTCGTTCTATTATAAGTCCAAAAAATAACTAAATTTTGATTATAAAAAATAACTAAAAATTTCCCACCATAACATTATGAGTCCAAAAGAGATAAATTTTGGAATAATAAAAATATGCAACATATACTTAATTCCTATTTCTAAATACAGTGTCATAAAAATACATCATCATATGCCTAGCTAGCATGGCACATTTATTTTTAGCATGACATATTTTCTTCAAAATATTTATTTGCAGCACGATACATTCTTTTTTTTCCCTACCATGACATATGGTAGTTGTTTAGTGTGACATGTTTTCTTCAAAATATTTATTTGTAGCACAATACATTCTTCTTTTTTTCTATCATGACATATGTTCGTTGTTTAGCATGGCACGCTTAAACCAACCTCACTTCTAAAACAAAATCAAATACAACGGGTTAGCTGCGACACAGTCCAAGAGATAAATGATGACTCATCTCACGCTCAAATTGAGGGATCGTGAGGAAGTTTTCAATCTATTTTCTACTATCTTATAAATATAGAGTAGATAAATGATGACTCATCTCACACTCACATTGAGGGGTGGTGAGAAATTCTCAAATCTATTTTCTACTATTTATAAATATAAAATATAAAATAAATAATAGTAATAAACTATGTTAAAACTTTAATATAAAATATTTTAAATAGCATGGTAAGTCTATCCGCGCAAATGTGCGGGCAGCCATACTAGTTTCTTAATATAACAACTGGTTCGGGCGTTCAAATGATCAGGCTATCCATGGACCCTTGCGACAAGCCTTGGAGATTAGGCCACTCCTACTGCAAACAAAAAAATTGCCAAAGTTTAAGTCATAGTCAATCTCTTCGAGAGTAATAGATTAGATATAAAAGCATAGACTGTACTCTATGTTTTGAGGCAGTACGAGACAGAAGGACCACGCAGGATGTTGGGTTATTACCCTCTGGTTGCGGTCCTGAAGCTATCAAATCCCATGTCCTGACTCAATGATTCGAGTGGCCTGATCGTCACCAAAGTATAACTACAACCATTAGAAGTAATGTGTATCCCTACAATGTAACGAGTTGTAGACAAGTGCAATGTAAGCAAGTTTTAACATGCATCTTGACATGCATGTGTTCATTTATTTCAGTATAATCTATTATATATCACCTTTTCCTACCAAATGAAGGTCAATATTTTTTCTTAAATTTATGTTTACTAGGAGTCCACTATCTAATTTTTACAAATTTGAATTCCTAATGTTGATATAGATATTCATGTTGAAATTTAGTACTTCTGCCAGAGTTGTATTAGAAGTGGAGTCTTTGTTATCAACAATTTAAACATGAATTTCTATTAAGTGAAATAGTTATGTATGTAGCTTGGTGCGTCATGCAGTGCATTTCTTGAAATCTAAAATCAACTTTTTATGAAACAAAAAAAAGATGTAAATGCGCCAAAAGATTTATTAGGATTTATTTGAGATGGATTTTTCGTTAGGTAGTGAAATAATATACATAGCTTTTTCCAGTACACTACAGCCCGTGGTAACCTTATTTTGCTTGGATTGAGTTTTTGAATCAAAATATTTATACATAGAATCGTAGGGTTTAACTATTAATAATGTACAAAACAATTTGAACATTCTAGATTTCTAGTCATCTTAATGGTGGCAAGTTAGTTTGTCCATTTGCATAGTATATATTCTGTTCTTAAATGAAAAAAGTTACATGTTTGTAGTTTTACTGGATTAATATGGAAAGGGGAGCTATATATTTTCCGATGAACATTACATATCTACTGTTCACATGAGAAACATCCAATATAACTAGTCTATAAAGATGGCATCAGATATTTTGATCAGTTCAGACGTCAATCTATTGTTTCATGAGATTTAGGTTAAAGTAACATAAACACTTTTTTGGGTACAACTTTATTACTATTATTGTTGTTGTTGTTGTATTTGTTGTTTTTATTATTACAGAAGTATATGCTTATTAATTGATGCAGATCCACCATTTTTAGTGAATGTTTGTGCATGCCATTATCTATTTTTACAATCCATTTATTGTTAGGAGTTGACTGTATACCTTTATGTCTCAACAATATTTGAAATTCATATAGCTTCTTGAGTATTCTTTAATGCAACCAAAGATTATATTTGGGGAGAAGAGAAATATTTATTAAAAAATTGCATGAATTTTTTATTAAACATGGTTAGAGTGTTCCAGGCTCACTTGCATAATTGATAACACATATAAACATTTTCATGGAAATAGAACACATATAATTTTTTTTTTTGGTGTGTTTAGGGCAAAGATGGAACAGATGTGGTAGAGCAAGGGCCCAGTTCAAACACAGTCCCTACTGATGGTAATAATAACTCTGCTTGTGCAAAGGAACTAACTCGTACAGATACAACGATCGCAGTTGCTCTTAAGGTTTCTCAGCTTATCGGACGAGAGAAGGAAAAACAAGACATTATCAAGAAATTAAAAGCAAATGCAGCCAGCAAACAACTTGAAGTGATTACTATATGTGGAATGGGTGGTCTTGGGAAAACCACTCTTGTAAAATATATTTACCAAAGTCAAGATCTCACTGCCATGTTTGATAAACGGGCGTGTGTCACGATCAAGCGTCCTTTCAATCCTTCAGACCTCCTTGCCAGCTTACTTGAGCAACTATGCGAGAAGGAAGCGGTCCGTGGTGAAAAAACAGAACCCAAAGATAAATTGGCTAGCCTTATAGCAGGGAAAAGGTTCTTGATTGTGATTGATGATTTGCTATTTACCACAGAATGGGACAATATCAAAGATTTTTTTCCTGCAACAGAAACAAGTCGAATCATAATAACTACAAGGGAAGAGAAAATTGCAAAGTATTGTTCAAAGGATTATAACATATGCAAGATTGAACTTCTAGAAGAAAAATACGCATGTGACCTCTTCACAGAAAAGGTATTGGTATCATACTTTCATTTTCTATTTGTTTAACTTGAAGCTGCATATAGAATTATTTGGCAAAAGTCCTCTATGTGTGCCGCAAAGCAACATTATGGTATTTCTATGATGTCATAGTCTCATCTAAATAAGCACACATATTATTGTCTTCTCTCCTACAATCATGTTTTAAAGTTATTGCTGTGTCAAATACTCAACCAATTCATTTTTTGTATTGCAGATGTAACCAAAATCGCATGTAATGTCTGACATCCACATACTATCACAATTTAATAAAATTAAACTAGTAATTATTAGTTTGCAACAATTTTGTTTCTTGAATAAACTTTCTAAAACTTCCAGACAGTAAGCCTGCAAAAATATAAAATTAAGATTTTGTAACCCAGAAATATAGATTTAAAATTTTGAATTCTTAAACTATATATTGATTCATGTGTCCTTGCATTGAAATTATGGGTTTGAGAACTTGTATTTATAGCAGACCAATGTACTGATTGTGTCCTTGTATCCAAAAGCTCTAAGTGATACAGCACAGCGTATGTGTAATTTCTATGACATGTTGGCACACTCAATTTGTTTTTTTTTTGCCATTAAACTTTTTATGTATGTAGTTTAATGCATTAACATTAAGAACTTACATAAATAAAAAATGTAATTACTTCCACCACGTCCCTAAAGGAAGTCGTTTTGGAGATTGACACTGTAGCATCCCGCCTCAAATCAATGAGGGGTTAGCTAACCAGGATCTTAATCGGGAAATACTTGGCGAAGCAAGTATGTATAGACCACACACATAAGCATAAATAAAATAATTTTACATTGAGTTCAACTATTGCATTGGTTCCATAGTTTACATAGAGCATAACAGTTCTGAGTTCGATTATTTTTACATAACAGAGTTCGAAATTCGATTACATAACGCGAGCGGAAGCAAACACACGACGATACACATCTACAAGGAAATCATGTCCGGCCATAGACACGATCTCATTCTTCATGCCCTTGATTGGGAGAGGATGGAACCCACTCCACCGACCATTCCTTAGGCGGTTCACCCTCCCACACGACTTTACCACAGCAGCCGCAAAAGTTACAATTTGGAAAGCCTGCAGAAGAGTTTTAACAACGAAGCCCTGAGCAACTAATACTCAGCAAGTCTTACCCGTCAAAATTGGCCATCTAAGACCGACTTCTATTATGCAGGGGGTTGACCAGGGGTATCGGAATATTTGCAAAACCAGCACTAAAGTTGATCCTTCTTTCATGTTTAGCCCAAATTTTATCTTTTAGAGCAGGAATATAAAGATTTGCACCTAATCTGAATACAAACACTTGCAATACAATTAATTTAAATACATAGCAGCAATTATACATCATCATGTGCACTTTTTACTACGATGTGACACAGTGAACAAGTGGTACTCAATAACCGCGAGGGACGGCGATTCGAATCGATTTACACCTGCAGGCGAAACCCGAGATACACGACGTACGCTACTCGAAGGAGTCACGCACGGCAACCGTTTACAAGATACCATAAAGTCGAGCCGCTTAACACCTCTCCCGAGTACACGTCTCCCCACGCGATAGCCATGCCTGGTCTAACCGTGGTTCACCCGGGCACCCTCCCTTCAAACACTGTCCCAAATTCCACCGTACCATCTTCATCACCAAAAGAGAGGTGGGTTCACGTCCAACAATATAGCATCGAGCTACTAAGTTTACTAGTTCCCATTCTCCTAGCATGCATCCGGTACTGTTCAAACTTGCTCAGCGGGGCCACAACGACCGGTCCTCAATCAACACAAACGGGGCTATGGCGAGCAAGGCGAGCCTTGTCACCTCAACCTACACATGAAACTTCCCCGTTCGGTCTCAAATTCATTATCATCATCATGTGAGGACATAAAGTAAACCCGGTCCCAAAACACCGAGCGGTCTCCATACCACTCAATGTTCTACCGATGAAACATCCCTATTAAGCAATGCGGAAATCTATTGCGTGGCTGTCTAAACACTAAACCCGCCCATAGGAGTATGTAAGATAATTGCATCTACGGTTCCATACAACTCCTAAACTTAAATGCACAATTCACGACACGAAATACATGTGAGAGAACGTAAAACTTTGAAAACATAGGAGTGCACCGGGGCTTGCCTTGGGGCTGGTGGTTAGCACACGCAAGCGCGTTCAAGTCAGCACCGGTCTCCTCGGTCACGATCTCCACGTCCTCGAGTCCGGCGTCGGTTCCTAAATGTATGCAACAAAATACACAAGATCAAAGATAGTTCATGGAACTTCCTTGACAAATATGACATGGAGATGCTATGATGCAAATGCAACATGCTGGCAGGTCCAATCATTTGGTTTTAGCATTTTGGTCCCAAGTGATTTGTACAATTACTTTGGATTTAGGAATTTCCGTACGCGTAAAAGAGATCTTCTTCTAAAATTCGTTAAAAAGGGTTCTGGAAGATCAAAAATTACATTGGTATTTTTATTTAGCAACTTCATCCTGGGTACAGTGACATATCCAAAATTTGGTGCAAAAAAGATGCAGGAATAAAATTATATAAAAGATTTTGTTAGCAACTGGAAACTGAAATTACTCCTAAAAGAAGATGAATTTCAAGATGCCACTTGGTGGGATGTTCAGGGAACCTATTAGGAGTGTGCATGCCAAAATTTAGAATTTTTGCGCTTACAGATCTTTTTATAGAATTTATTTCCTGATTCCTCTTCCTTGAATTTTATAAAAAAAACTGAAAAGAATTCAGATGATCATGTTGCACCACTGGATAGCTCTCACTTCAAGGATTCCAGAACACTTGAGTTTGCATTTTTACGATTTTTCTACGAATTTCTATCGAATTTACAAGTTTGGCCCAAATCTGGAATAACCAAATAAAAGAAAAAGACGACGTGGCACTGTAGCAGTGCCAGGGCATGGCGGGGCGCGCGCGACGCGGCGGCGGCGACGACGGCGTTCCGGCTAAACGACGGCAATTTTCACGAGTTGGTCAGCGGAACCAAGTAGAGGGCAACGAGGCGGCTCTAGCGCGACTGACGAACACGTGCGCTCGACCGGGGAGGAGGATCGGCGGCGATGGCGGCGGCGGTGAGCGGCGGCGCGCGGTGTTCCGACGAGGTGAAGCAGCGAGGCGGCGAGCTAGGGCGCGCATGAGCTTCACGAGGTGATGGGGAAGCTCACCGTATCACGTGCACACGTGGAGGAAGTCCGGATGGCGGAGTTCGTCGGAGGGGCGGCGCGGTCCGGTGAACGGCGGCGGGGAAGAAAGTGAGTTCCGGCGATTTCACTGCACGAAGCTCGACGAGGTCAGCGGTGTGTGGTGCGTGGAGGAGTGAGGAAGACTCGGGCGCAAGGAATCGAGGAGAAGCTCACCGATATGGCCAAATTTCGCGACGAGCTCGACGACGGTCACCCGGCGGCCATGATCGGAATTCGCGTCGATCCTCGTTGCGGAGCGCGGGAACTTGAAGTTTGTGTTGTGTCTGAGGTTGAGGGGGTCCTAGCGCACACTTCGCTGTTGGGCTTGGTCGCGAAGCACGGCGGAGCGGTGGCGGGGCGGTGAGCTCGACGGCGACGACGATGCGGCTCGGGGGAAAAACGGAGAAAGAGAGAGAGACGACGACTTGACCGCGGGGAGGGAGGGGATAAGGCCAGGGGGTGGT